>JADLZK010011629.1:0-24869 GCA_015847255.1 Hyparrhenia diplandra
AAATTCACTTGAACTTTCACCATGGGATGAAAATAGTGAAGACAAATGGAGTTATTCTTGGGGTTGTTCCACCTTCAGCAGTAGGAAGGTATATAAAATTCTAATTGGCGCACTCCTTGCTCCCCTCTTTTCACTTGGCTGTGGGAGGTCAATAAATTTGGGCAAACACAAATTCTTTTCCTGGTTATTACTAAGGGATTGACTCAGTACAAAAACCTGTTAAAAAGAAAGCATATGATCCGATGATTACAGTCACTACAGGATTCGAGTGCTTTGCCGAGTGCCGGCGGCGCACTAGGCAAAGGCTCCCTGCACTCGGCAAAGGAATTGCCGAGTGCGAACTCGAGAAGCCCTTTCGGCAAAGAATGATTTCGGCAAACCATTCTTTTGCGGTGTGTCAATGTCGGGCACTTTCGGCGCACGCGTCGCCCGAGTGCCATGTCGGTCTTTCGGCGAATCAACGTCGAACGTTGGTTTTGGCGATCTCTTTGCCGGTGTGCCAAGCGGCGGGCACTCGGCAAAGATTTGAATTTTTAAAACTTTTGCGAGTGTCATATATCGAACTTCGGCGAAGTATTTTTTAAAAAAAAAAATAAATACCCTTTCGAAAGTGCAATACAAAATGACTTTCGGCAAATGAATAACCTTTGCCGAGTGCAATACTTTTGGCACTCGGCAAAGTTATGGTCATTTGCCGAGTGCCACCTATGCACTCGGCAAACCCGCCATTATTCTGCGGGGGTACCCGGCTTTGCCGGAGTCGGCGCACTCGGCAAAATCGGGAATTTTTTTTTTTTTTTTTGCTGTTTCTGTTGCTTGTCATTTGCAAATCAACATATACATATACCGTAAGCATTCATATATATATCATAAACCACATATATCACCAATCCACATATATAATCGACATATCTCACAAATTCACATATATAATCCACATATACCACAAATTCACACATATAGTCCAACATCCAAAAACGAAATCCAACATGTCCAACAACCAAACGAAATCTAACATGTCCAACATCGAAACAAGATCCATCACAAGTGCAACATATCCAACATCTAAAATAAATCCATCCACGGTGCTCATACGTGTGGCACTTTCGGCAAAAGTCTGCCTAGTTTGCCGAAAGTGTCTAACGTCCGACATTCGCAAAGGTGACGGAGGACGGGTCGTTTGATTCTGTTATCCTTTGCCGAGTGTATTGTTTTGCCGATCGGCGCACTCGGCAAATATGTTCTTTCCCGAAGTGTTTAACATCGCCCGACGGCCAGGCAATCGGCAAAGTGGTCTTTGTCGAAAGTGCTCGCTTTGGCTTCGGCAAAGGGCATCTTTGCCGAGTGCCCGACTTTTGCCACTTTCGGCAAACTTCTTTTGCACTCGGCAAAAAGCTGATTCCTGTAGTGAGTTGTCTTATACAATACTGACTGAAGAAACTAGCTTTCATTTGTTCAAGAGTGTGCCTCTAAAAAAAATATATGCTCCCTTCCCCATCCATAGCAATTATAAGCACACCGCCGTTTTCATGTGTTCGACCAAGAAACGAAGAATGCCATTCACAAAAGAAGGCTCCAGACCTGGAGAACTGAAGACTCATAGGGCCGTGACTGTTGCATCGAGACAGATAAAATATGCCATATTCAGTAAAAGAAATGCTGCCATTTGTATGTATGCACTACAAATCTTGAAACAGATCTTAAACTCGCTTTTGGTTTTACAAAAATAAGTCAGGAATTTATATTGTTACAAAGAATGTATAACTAGCTCCATATGTTACATAGTGCAACTATTCTTTAGAAGCATACATGGAAACTTTTGCTAGAAACTAGCTATACTATGTAAACAACTAGGAAGATTTTGAGGATAATGCTTCAAAAATTTTAAGCCCTAAAGTTCAATAAACTAAGGGACGTCGGCATTTGGAAAAATATGGGATATAATTTTTGTTTCTTTTTCAGCATAAGAACAAGTAGAGAAATATTATATGGAAAAAAATCAGTTTTTCACATGCACAGGACAGAAGAAAGAAAATCTACAGTTCACTTACAGTTGCAGAATATGTTATGAAAAACACTAGCTCAACATAGACAGGTTGTAATAAGCAATAATTGACTACAGCTGAGTAGAATAATTCATGATCGAGTTTCTGCTTGATAGCCAAAACGAATGCAATGCAAGTAACCAACAGAAACAACCAATCACATTTGAGCTTAATGTGATAGAGCTCTCAATTCAAACATTTCATAGACATGACCTCAAACGTGACTGAATTGAGAGCTCTATAAGCATTTCAAAGAGACATGACCTCAAATCTGATTGTTCAAGCACGCATAAATAAACATATACATCACCATGGAAAACACCAATTCAGTCAGTAATTGCTCTCTAGTAAGGCCCAGAAAAAAGCGCATATATAATATGGGAAACATCATTCCGGAAACAAAAAGGGTAGTATTTTAAGCTCATAACATGGATGTGTTAGGTAGCTCAAACTAGTTCATGGATTTATGCATTAACTAAATAACTAGCATATGTGAACAACTTTTTCAAATCATTACAAAAAAGTGTTACATTAAAGCGCCATTAGAATAGATAACCTAATGATAATAGATTTATCCAGCTTCCGACCCCCTAACTCTAGTAGATTTACCCATATTGTTGTCCCCTACTTGGAAGATCAAGCTCTTGATGATCAATCAGAGAATTATCCCACAAGCAACAACCTCAGTTTTTGGTGGCAAGAACCGGTGACTCAATGAAACAGGGAACATATGGGGTAATAAACCCATAGCCCTCTCCTAAAGTGCAGAGAGCACGCAGCTCCTTACTATCCAGGTCATAAGATACCAGTGTCTGGTTCCAGTGCTCAACAAGGATTATCGAATTGTGGTCCGGATGAATGGCTACAATATTGTAGTTGTTGATTGGGCACCTCAGTGATCCAAAAGAGCTGTGAACAGCTCATATTTGCTTCAGAATCCATCCTTGTGTATTATAGTCCTCAAGAACCCAAACTGATAGTTCCGTGAGATGTAAAATGCAGCCTTGAATTGCACATTCATATCGAATTGCACATTTGTACCAATGCAGTGCAGACGGCCTTGGGATTGACCAATAAAAGCAGCTTCTGCCAACATATGCTTAACAGGCCAGCAGATAATAGTCGTACAATTTTTCCCTTCCCCATCCACCGCAACTATCAGATTCTCATCTTTCTCAACATGGTAGACAACAAAATGCAACAGACCATTAACCAAAGCCCTGCCGCATGATAATTTGACCATGGATTTACTCCACAGTCCCCATTCACCGCCCTTTTCACCTCGCTTCCACTTGCCTGACCTGTCACTCCATGCCCTGGTTTCAGACGAGTAAGAGTGCATCGTTTCCACCTACTCCATCGACCTATTCTCCCAGATCTGGACCAAGTGGAAGTGTGAGGAGACAACCGGGTCAAACATCAGGAAGGTGTGTGCATATCTTTGTTCCTCCCCATCAGCGACATATCGACATTAAAGCTCTCTTCCAGTGGAGGTGGAAGAGGACAAGAACAGGAGCTCGCAGGAAGAGTCACCAATTCTTCGGTCGCAGGGTTGCACATGATATACCCGAACTTGTCCTCCCGGGTGCCGTCAAAGAGTAGGAGCCCGTTGCAGCAATCCAAGAGGACCATGGCCTCGACCCCAGGCAGCTTCGCCGTGAGAAGGAGAAGGAAGGGTCGACTGGAGGCATGCATTCTCCAGTCCCTGACAGGCTGGTGGAATGTCCGAAGCTGTCATGCCCGCCGGCGCTGCCGTGCAAGAAGCCCTCCAGGGTCTGGGGCAGCTTTGAGAAAACAATGCAGTTTTGAAGGACGATAGAACAACAGCATGCAAAAGCAGCCGGCAAAGATAAAAATGGTGCAAACCTCCAGAAGGTGTACTAAAATTAAATCTCACTTACTGTAGGTAGGCCGATCACTAGCAGCATGAAAGTACTACGACATCTCCAGAATGATAGTGGAGATGTGGTCATTACCGGTCTAGGAAGAGTTGATCATCTTCTAAGTGCTTTCCATGCTGAGTTTGTCTTCAAGGCATTCAAACAGCAGTGGACAGATGCATAGCTGGTCGTCTAGGCCATCAAGACCAATGATTTTGACAAGGCTGCTGTGGGTCGTCTGGTTGCGGAGATAAAGAATCTGGTGGCTTCTTTGTTTCATTAGTTTTGAGTGTGTTTTCAAGAGTCGTAAATGTAATCAAGCTACTCATGAGCTAGCTGCTTTGGGTTTGCTATGTAATTAGGGTGAGGAGCAAATTATGAGCTCTATACCTGATAGCGTTCATGTACTTGTTAGCTATTGAGTAATGAAATTTACCTAGTAAAAAAAAAAAATTACTTTTGGCTTGAATACTATATTTTTATGGAAATCCGTAAAGTAGGAAGATTTCAAGGATAATGCTCCTAGTTCTTTAAAATTTAAATTTACTGAACAAAGGGACGGTGGCATTTGGAATAATATAGAAAAAAAAAATTGTTCCTTCTTCAGCGTAAGAACAATTGGCCAAGTTATTGTAAAATTGCAAGATAGAATAAGCAGAGAAATATTATACGGTGTATCCCCAAAAAAAATTTTCACATCAAGAGAATTTGGAGAAAGACAAAGGCCAGTTCACTTACAACTGTAGACTATATGTTATGTAAAAACACTAGTCCAACTTTGACAGGTTCTAATAAGGAGTTATCAGCTATAGCTGAGTATACTGCACTGCATGACGGCTGAAGCAAATGATTGCAAGTAACCAGCAGCGACAACCAATCTCCGCGATTAGACAACCTTTGAGCTTAATGTGACAAAGCTCTCAGTTCAAACATATCTAAGACATGACCTCCACTACATGTGGAAGATACATGCATTTTCCAGCATAAATAAACATACACAGTACCGAGGAAGCACAAATTCAGTCAGTAATTGCTCACTAGTAAGGCCAATGAAAAGAAAGCACATGTATAAGGAGACACTATCCTGGAAACACAAAAAGATAGCATTTCAAACTCATAACCGATAACTTGGATGTGTTGGGCAGCTCGAACTAGTTCATGGCCTTATTTATTAACCAAACAACCAGCATATGTGTTGACATTAGCAAAACCAAATAAGTGAAGTTTGATCTAATAAAATTACTTTGATGTGAATGTGATAGATGTTGATCCATTCTTCTATAAACTTGGCCAAAATTAGACTAGTCTGACATTGATACATCCTGCATTAGGAACAGAGGGAGTACTAGTGAACAGAGCAGCAGCTGTAGTTCTAAACTCAAGAACTGTACATGTACACTTAAGGCAGTAGGTCTGAGCATTGCACCTGTATGTATGTACAGTACAAATCTTGAAACTGATGTTAAACTTAGCTATACCATGCAAACAACTAGGAAGATTTCAAGGATAATGTGTGTAGTTCTTTAAGCTTTTAAATTTTACTAAACAAAGGGACGCTGACATTTGAATATGGGATATAATGTTTGTTCCATCTTCAAAGCAAAAACAAACGGCTAAGTTATTGTAAAACTGCAAGACATAATAAGTAGAGATATATTATATGAGGTATTTTCTCATTTCTTCTCATGTACAGGACAGAGGAAAGAAAAATCCACAGTTCACTTATAGAGTTGTAAAATATGTTATGTTATGTAAAAATACTACCTCCACTTGTCCGGTTGTCATAGCGAATAGAATACATTCAAGATTCAGCTTTTTGCGCTGAAGTGAATGCAAGTAACCAGTAGCAACAATCAATCACAGCGATAAGAGAACCTTTGAGTTTAATGTGACAGCTCTCAGTCCAAATATTTTTTAGACATGACCTCTGCAACATATGGAAGATAAATGCAATTTCCAGCACAAATAAACATATACAACATCAAGGAAACAAAAATTCATTCAGTAACTGCTCACTAGTACGACCGAGAAAAAGGAAGTACATACAAAAGATGTAGACACCATTCTGGAAACACAAAGGGTAGCATTTCAAATTCATAATTCGGATGTTTTTGGGCAGCTCAAACTAGTTCATGGCTTTATGCATTAACTAAATAAAGGGGATAAGGGTGGCTCGCCGTTTGGTCACACGGGCAGTGTAACTTTTATTCCCACTTCTCTTAATGCAGCACGTGCAAAGCACGCGAAAAAAAAAAAAAAATTAACTAAATAATAACTAGCATATGTAATACTAACCTGCATGCTGTCTTGTAAACAGCTTTCTAGCAGCATTACAAAAGGGGTACATTAAAGCACCAGCAGAATAGATCACCTAAAAGATATAATAGACTTATCCCCTAATTCTAGTAGATTCACCCACACTGCTCATTGCCCATACTAGGAAGATCAAGCTCTTGCTGAACGTTTAGAGAAGTCCCCCACAAGCAACAACCTCAGTCCTTGGTGGCAAGAACTAATAACTCCATGAAACAGGGAACATAGGGGGTAATCACCAGATCGCGCTCTCGTAGAGTGCAGATAGCACACAGTTCCTTACTATTCATGTTATATGAAACGAGTTCCTGGTTGTAGTTCTGAAGAAGGAATATCACATTGTGATCTGGATGAATGGCCATAATACACAAGCTTTCAATTGGGAACCTCAGCGTTCCAAATAATTGTAAAGTGCTCACATTGTGCTTCAGGCTCCAGTGTTGAGTATCATAGTCCTCAAGAACCCAAACTGACAGCTGAGAGAAGCAGCTTCTGCCAACGAGTTGTGATTGTATAGTCACACCGATGCAGTTCAGATGACCTTGGGACTGACCAAAATAAGCAGCTTCTGCCAACACATGCTTATCAGGCCAGTCGATGGTCCTACAAGTTTTCCCTTCCCCATCCACTGTGACTATAAGATTCTCATACTTCTCATCACCACAGAAGACAACAAAATGCAGCAGACCATTGACCACAGCACCGCACGTGAATTTCAATATGGCCTTACCCCACAGTTCCCATTCACCCCCTCTTCACCTCGCTTCCACTTGCTTGACCTGTCAGTCCATGCCCTGGTTTCAGATGAGTAAGAGTGCACCATTTCCACCTCCATCACTGAGGTATCCTCCCAGATCTGGACCAAGTGGAAGTGCCAGGAGACAGCCGGGTCAAACATCAGAAAGGTGTGTGCACATCTTTCATCCTCATCATCTGCGTCATAATAGCCCTCCCCAGTAGTGGTGGCGGAGGCGGGCAAGAGGTGGAACTGGCCGGCACAGTCACCAGTTCTTCGGTCGCCGGGTTGCACACGATGTACCCGAACTTGTCCTCCCGGGTGCACCCAAAGAGCAGGAGCCCGTTGCGTGAATCCAAGAGGGTCAAGTGCTCGACCCCAGGCAGCTTCGCTGTGAGGAATGAGAAGGAAGGGTCGACTGGAGGCACGCATTCTCCGCTCGCCGACAGGCCCACAAAATGGCCGTAGCTGCGACGCCCGTCGGCACCGCCGCGGAAGAAGCCTTCCAGGGTCTGGGGCAGCTTCTTGCGGTGGAGAGGGTCGTCGATGAGGTCGCGCCAGGGTTTGGACACGCACTTGGACCGGCGGATGTCCTTGACAGGCACGCGCGAGAGGATGTCCACCATCAGGTCGTCGTAGAGGCCCTCCACCGCCGTCCCCTTTGCGCAGTCCATGCCGCCGGGAGCAGGCAAGCAACCCGCGCCGCAAGCTGCGAGTTTTGTGGAGAATCAGGTGAGGTTAGGGGATGCATGCGCACGAGCGATAGTCAGGGACTGAAAAACGCGGAGAATGCCGAACGTACCAGCTGCCGGAGAGGGACCTCGTCGACGGTGGCCCGGCGGCGGATTTGCTCGGATGGGGAAATTTCTAAACCCTCAGGCTCCGCCGAGTTAAGAAGTCGGGAATTGAGCACGGAGGAGCTGCGATGGACTTGGGCTGGGCCGCTGGGATGGACTTGGGCTTTAGAAATTTCACACTCCTTTTTGTGCAGATCGGGCTGTACGATTTTTAGGACCTCTTTGAAACATAATAGTGCCCCGTGCGTTGCCACGGTTTAATTTAAAGAATGCATTTTTAAAAACAATCTAACGATAAAGATATGAATATTTTGAGTACAAGACGCCTCAAAGATGATATTGAGTTTACATGGCTCCTTTTCAGATAATAAAATACATTTATAATTTATCATTCTAGAATGGAGTACTACAAAGAGATACTTCATGATCAACAACAGACTGCAAACGTGACTTCACGACGATTCCTGGGCGGAGGAGGGCAGCAGCTCATCGTGGATTACTTGAGGAGAGCTGGAGGGGTGCAGCATCTGGTCCCACTCGACCTACTGCACAACTGCTGCAGCCGTATCCTATGCAAGCTAGCAAGAATCAAGCCTTTAGGATTTGTAGAGCTTGTACTATCTGCACATACATTAGAATGCCATTGCTCCTTCAAATACTCATGTGCTGGAACAAAACAAACTTCAATTGAATCCCAAAAGTAGCAGCCTCTATATTGAATTAATTTATGCGATTACCGTGCGATAGGGACAAACAAAAATTGGAGAAGCAAAAATAAACTACCAGCTGTACCAACGCATCACCTGCAGTGGATTCAATCATGCAGCCGCTTGTCAACTTGCTAGGTTATTCGTTGTCGATGCAGCTCATGGTCGGCCGGGAGGCGGGTTGATTGCTGCAGTGGCGCGCTGCCGTCATGGCGTCAGCACCGCCCATTGCACACCTCGCCCGCAGCTGCCATGCTACTGCAGCGTCAACGGTGGACCTCCGCTCTCATATCGCGGCAGTATCCACGCGGCGGGCCGACCTCAATTCTCCTGTGGTGGCGGGCAGCACCGCAGCAGCCAGTGTTTGATAAAAAAAATATGAGAAACCCACCATGATACTGCAGCAATATGAAGAGCAAGAGGATACTATTGGGATCCCCATATCTGACCCCCATATGGAGACGAGCAATTTACCATGCATCTTCTCTACACAAATGGTACAAAACCTTCTGCATCACAATGTCAAGAAGAATGTGAGTTCTGACTGAAATTGGAAATCCACTACTCGGAACAGAAACATTGGGATCAGATTCTACCATGCTATCTGATGAATCTAGACAGCAGACCCGCCCCCATCGTTATCAAATTGCAAATTCTTCTATACAAAATTCTACCATGCACATTGCGTAATCAAATTTGAAATTATATCCCACTGTGCTGAATATCTACTACATTACCTGCGTCCATGAATTGATTTTTGGGCTACAAAAATAAAATTTCAAAGGATCTAAAGAATATCAGTGCCCAACGTACTTGAGTGGCCATGAGTGGCGCGGCCGAGGTCGCCCTCAATCTTCAATCAACAGGCGGTGGAAAGAGTGGAAGCGGAGACTCCAACCAGCAGCCCTGCTCCTCACCTTATGCAGGAGTGACGACGGGGATCCCTGGCGGCCCTCCTCATCTGCCCGCGCCCCCAGCAGATCGGTTCGGCAACCTTAGGATCGGCTGGTCGGCCGTGCGTGGGAGCGACGAGTGAGGCACGCCGGCTGGATTGGACCAAACCGGTTAGTATCTCTCTCTTCGCGGGCGGGCTGGCTGTCGCCGCGCTGGTGCGCTGTGGAGTCGTTCTCGACGAGCAGAGAAGAAGGTGCGACGAAGTCACGACGCACGCACTGGTGCCCCCACCCCCGGAGAGCGTTGCGCTTCTGCGCTCGTCCTACTGGTTGGCGTGGCGATGGAGGTGGGATTGGCGTCGGGTGGACGAGCAGCGGCGGTCTCTGGCGATGGAGGCGGGATTGGCGTCGGGGAGTGTGCCGGACGGGGAGACGGTACGCGGCCTCGCGCTCCGCGCCTGAGTGATTGCGGGAAGACGGAGCATCGCGCGCGTGCGGGGTGGGAGGAGAGGGGCGCGCCAGAGGAGATTTTGGCCGTCGGATGTGGGTGAGCGAGAGAAAGAGAAGATTAGAGTAGATCTGGACCATTCATTTGAAAAGATGATTAGCTTTGGGGTATATTTTATTGGGTGCACTTAGAGTAAGATTAAGAGATAATGGCTGTAGGGGACTCTTGGTTGTGTGGCTTTAGGGAAGTTTTTTTTTGTGCATTATATGTAGTAGAGACTAGAATTTCATTTAATTGATTTATATAGGAATTTATATAAATGAGTTTATTTTTCACAAGAAAATGTAGGAATAGGAAAACAAATGCCATACTGCAAAGGACCCTCAATTCCTAAGGACTTAGTTTCTAATCCCTCCGTTTAAATTGTAATTCACTTTGGCTTTTCTACATACATTGATTTAGCTATAGTTATACACTATGTATAGATATGTATAGATACATAGTAAAATAAATAAATCTAGAAAAACCAAAGTGAACTATAATTTGGAATAGATGGAGTATATATCAGCCTTTTCGTAGACATAGGTTACCACAAAACTAAAAGAAAAATTATTTTTCCTCTACGTCCATAGGAAAATCACTAGAAAAAAAAAAACACTCATACCTCATAGAACATATTCTATGCACATGGAAGGAGGATAAACCAATCTTTAAAGTTGTAGTTGGTATCTAAATTAAGCACATGCTCTCTATTGGTACCTTATTAGGTTGAATAAAGAAGTAACATGAGTTTGTTCTTAAATCTTAAGATTCCTCTAAAATTCTTTAGTTTTTTTCTCTTGTACCCATCCAAATGCATAATCCTACATAATTCCTATGTTTGCACATGCATTGCTAGGTTTCAAAGGGAGCCTAGCAGATGGAAGAATAAATGAGTTACAATCTGAGCAATGGTAATCGATTTAGGGGTTTAGGGGCACTTTTAGCAGAGATGACAACCGGGTCAAAGTTTTCTTGTGATTGTCATCTAAATCCAAACATAATGGACAGTTTTATGTAACATTCTTAAGTTTCATGATAATCTATTAAAAGTGGGTATCACCCTAAGCTATTTAAATCCATCTAAATGGACATAGTCTTGAATTTTTTTTTTGCTTGTATGACACGTTGGCATAATCAAACAGGTCTACATGGATGACTGAATATTACTCCCTCCTACATGGATGACTGAATATTACTTCCTCCATCTCAAAATAAGTGTTGCTATGGTAAAATGCCGGTTCATTTTTTTAAGTTTGACTAGATTTATAACAAATATTAGGAACATTTACATCTCTAATAAAGAAATTTAAGGGCACTCACAATGCAAACTCTACCGTATAGTCTAAGCCTATTTAATACCTACCTATTTATAGTACTTTCTGATGATGTGGCCTCGAGTCTAAATAAGAAACGAAATCTTAGTTTTTCTTCCTCTTTATTCAATAAATATCTTGCCACATCAACAAAGTACTAGAAGGGTAATGAACAGACACTCTATGTTAGAGTTTGCATTATGAGTACCCTTATGAAAATATATCTATTATACCAATTATGTACTATAAATATTAATATCAATATTTTTTTGTACATATCTGGTCAAAGTTGATAGTGTTTGACTTTCTCCGTAGTTTGAAGCTTCGAGAATGGCACTTATTTGGGACAGAGGGAATACCCATCACTAGGGGGAAAAGGAGTATTTCTTTGTCGGGTCATGGAAAATACTAATTTAGTACCAAATAATTGTCTACTTATTTGGGAGGGAATACCCATCACTAAGAAAAAAAAAATCTTTGTCTCCCTAGGAAAGTACTAATTTAATATCCCCACATAATTGTCCATGTAATGTGCTAGCATAGCAAAACATCCGCCCAAGATCATTAAAGAAGTTATTTGCATGGTTTAAATAGTTTGGCATGTCTAGTTGCCTGGTGTCATGATAACAAGTCAAATGACCCCTAAAAAAAAAATTAGGCCTCAACTGTCTGGCTGATCAAAACCATAAGGAATATGATACATCCAAGCAACAGCAGAACTAAAATGCATGCCACATCTAAAAATAATGAAATGTCGGTACTCGGTAGATTCCCCAAAATTTCTAACGACTGCACATATAATCCATTAGATATCATCGAATTCTAGTGGACTCACACATGGTTTTGTGAAGCCTCGTTTGTCTTGATTGCTGATGACCTGTTCCTTCAGTCAATAATTATCACCTATGTTGTATTGTATGAGTTTGCCTTTTCTTGTGATCAACAAAGTAGACCAAATCCCCATCTGGATGAAAGCCAACCACTTCATAGTCTTCCCTTCTGCATTCCTTTCCTCGAGACAGGTCACCGCCCAAAATGTAGTATCTGCTTTTTTTGCCACTATTCAGCATAATAGTCCTAAAGGACATCAATGGACATTATTCTTCTGTGCCTTTGGTTTCAATCTAGAAATGTAAAACTCGCACTAATGCAATGCAGGCGCCCTTGGGACTGACCAATGAAAACAGATACGGCAAACATCTGCAGTGGCCAGTGCATGATCGACAAAGAAATGCAGCATGCCATTCACAAAAGAAAGGCTCAAGACCTGGAGAGCTGAAGACTCTGTAGAGCTGTGATTGTTACTTCGAGACAGATAAAATATGTCATATTCAGTAAAAAAATGCTATGGGCTGTAGGTTTGAGCATTGCCTCTGTATGTATTGCACTGCAAATCTTGAAACAGATGTCAAACTGGCTTTTGGTTTTAACAAAAATGGAACCAGGAAATTGTATCATTGCAAAGAATGTATACAATACAATCAACTACCTCCACCTGTTACATAGTGCCACTATTCTTCAAAAACATGCATGGAAACATTTGCTGGAAACTAGCTATACCATGTAAACAACAAGGAAGATTTTAAGGATAATGCTTCCAGTTCTTTAAGCTTTAAAGTTTACTAAACAAAGGAACGTTGGCATTTGGCAAAAATGTGGGATATAACTTTTTTCTTCCTTCTTCAGCATAAGAACAATTGGTTAAGTTATTGCAAAACAGAATAAGTAGAGAAATATTATATGTTCAAAATCATTTCTTCACATGCATAGGACAGAACAAACAAAAATCCTCAGTTCACTTACAGTTATGAGAAACACTAGCTCAACTTAGACTGGTACTAATAAGGAATGATTGATTATAGCTGAATAGAACAATTCATGATCCAGCTTATGCCCGACAGACAACGCGAATGCAAGTAACCAGCAGCAACGACCAATCACATTTGAGCTTAATGTGATAGAGCACTCAGTTGAATCATTTATGAGACATGACCTCCACGTCATATGCAAGATAAATGCGATTTCCAGCACAATTAAACATATACATCACCAAGGAAAACACAAATGTAGTGAGTAATTGCTCGCTAGTAAGTCCGAGAAAAATGAAGCAAGTATAAAAGATGGGAGACATAATTCTGAAACACAAAGGGTAGCATTTCAAACACATAACTTAGATGTGTTGAGTAGCTCAAACTAGTTCATAGATTTATGCATTAACTAAATAACTAGCATATGTAATGCTAACCTACATGCTGTTTTGAAACAGCTTTCTCACAGCATTACAAAAGGTTTACATTAAAGCACCAGCAGAATAGATCGCCTAATGATAATAGGTTTATCCAACTTCGCACCACCTAATTCTAGTAGATTTACACATACTGCTTGTTGTCCCCTACTAGGAAGATAAGCTCTTGCTGAACAATCAAAGAAGTATCCCACAAGCAACAACCTCAGTTCATGGTGGCAAGAACCGTGACTCAATGAAACGGGGGAACATATGGGGTAATAAATTGATAGCCCTCTCCTAGAGTGTAGAGAGCACGCATCTCGTTACTATTCAGGTCATATGATACCAGTTTCTGGTTCCAGTGCTGAACAAGGATTATCGAATTGTGGTATGGATGAATAGCCACAATACCAAAGTTCTTGAATGGGCAACGTAGTGATCCAAAGAGCTGCGAACAACTCACATTGTGCTTCAGAATCCATTCTTTTGTATCATAATCCTCAAGAACCCAAACTGACAGTTGCGTGAAATGGAAAATGTAGCTTTGGAAATGCTCACCCATACCTACTTTCCCATTTGAACCAATGCAATGCAGACGGCCTTGGGATTGACCAAAAAAAGCAGCTTGTTCCAACAGCTGCTTAACAGGCCAGCAGATGATCTTACAAATTTTCCCTTCCCTATCCACCGCAACTATAAAATTACCAGTCTGAAGATAGACAACAAAATGCAACAGACCATTAAACAAAGCCCTGCCGTTGAATGTGATTATGGCCTTACACCACAATCCCCATCCACCACCCCCCTTCACCTCGCTCTGACTTGCTTGACGTGTCACCCATGCCCTGGTTTCAGATGAGTATGAGTGCACTGCTTCCACCTCCAGCTTCGACCTATCCTCCCAGAACTGGACCAAGTGAAAGCGCGAGGAGACAACCGGGTCAAACATCAGATAGGTGTGTGCACAACGTTTCCGATCATAGACATAATCAATGTATTTCTCTTCCACAGGAGGCGGACATGAAACAGAGCTGGCGGGCACAGTCACCAGTTCCTCGGTCGCAGGGTTGCACACGACGTACCCGAACTTGCCCTCCCGGGTGCACCCAAACAGCAGGAGCCCGTTGCAGCAATCCAAGAGGACCATGCCCTCGACCCCAGGCAGCTTCGCCGTGAGGAAGGAGAAGGAAGGGGCGACTGGAGGAGCAGATTCTCCGCTCCCCGACAGGCTGGTGAAGTACCCATAGTTGCGCCGCTCGCCGCCGTGAAAGAAGCCCTCCAGGGTCTGGGGCAGCTTCTTGCGGTGGAGGGGGTCGTCGATGAGGTCGCGCCAGGGTTTGGACACGCACTTGGACCGGCGGATGTCCTTGACGGGCACGCGCGAGAGGATGTCCACCATCAGGTCGTCGTAGAGGCCCGCCACCGCCGTCCCCTTTGCGCAGTCCATGCCGCCGGGAGCGGGTAAAACACGCGCCGCAAGCTGCGAGTTTTGCGGAGAATCAGGTGGGGTTTGGGGACTGAAGCGCAAGAGAGAGAGAGAGAGAGAGAGAGAGAGAGAGAGAGAGATACAGGGACTGAGAAATGCGGCGGGATGGGGAACTTACCGGCTGCCGGAGAGGGTCCGCCGCGACGGCGACGGCGACGGCGCCGGTGCTACCCGGCGGGGGATTTGCCCAGATGGAGAAATCTCTAAATTTCGCGGCTACGTCCCTCTCGTCTCGCCTCAGGACAGCAGGAGCAGGAGTCAAAGAAGTGGGAGGCGCTGCAGTGGCGCTCGTGTCCGGGCTCCGGCGTGGAGAGACGAAGCGGAGGAGCGCCCGCTCGGAGTCGGAGGAGAAGCGCTCCACTCACTCGATCCGTTTCCCCTCACTCCGTTCCGTCCGTGTGCTTTCACGTGAAAACAACGAGCAAAGGCCAGGGGCAGAAGTGGAAGAAAAAAAAAAAAAGAAAATCGTTTTTGATATTTTCTTAGTCCAAAACCCATGGAATGACATTCTAGCGGTCTGAACTTGCTCGTAAATTTAGAGCATCTCTTCGATAGTTTGCCGAATTGAGTTGGCATCCTTAATTTTTTGAAAAAAAAAAATAAAAATATGCTTCCAACAGTTTGACATATGACTTGTAACTTTTAACAACTTAGACTTTTCCCTATTTATTAAGTTGGTCAGCGCTTGGCGTCCGCCTCCGCGCAGCGCGACTCTGTCCTTCTCGTGCGTGAGAAGGAAGGTTCCATCACGCATATGCATCTTCGTCGTTGTTCGCGAAGCCTTTGCCTCGTGGGGCCCCTCAGAGGAACCGGGCATCTTTGTTAGGTGGGGAGATGGGAGAGGGGGTGAATAAAATTTTATAAAAATTTTCTACAAGCTCAACTAAACAAACCGATTAAGATAAAAACTACAAAAGCGGTTTTGCACTAGCTCTAGTGGTCTTTGCAAGCCTTCTAGTGACAAGACTAAATATATCTATGATCTCTAATCCACAAAAAAGTCTATGTCACTACTCTAGCTAATAAGCAATCCTAATATGGTCCTTATGCTAGCAAGAACAACTACACAAAAAGCAAGTGCTAGCTCTACTACAAGGTAAACTAGGAAAGTAATGCAAGAGTGAGAAGCTTGTTATACCGACTTGTAGAGGCTATGAACCAATCAAGGGAAGAGGATGAACCAATCAACACAATGAGATGATGAACCAATTACCAAGACAAGAGACACGCCGATGTGTTGACCGAGTTCGCTTGTATTAATCGACAAGTTACTCTCCGGTTGTAACCAACACAAGGATGGTGTTTGAGCTAGGCGGTGCCCTTGCTAGCCTCAACACACCACTCAACAAGTGTGGTACCCAAGAACACGAGCAATGTATTCCTTGCACTTTGTCTTCCCGACGAGGAGTGCGTAATCCTCTCACAAATCAACCGGAGGTGGCCAAGAAACAATCACCTCTTCTTGCCAACAACTCCACCAATCCACCAAGCCGGCTAGGAGCGGTGCCTCTAAGAGAAACGGGAAATTCACCGCCTCACAACGATCCCCAAGTGCCTCTAGATGCAAGAACTCGATGCAATGCACTAGGATCAACTCTTCTCTCAAGAATGAAGCTCAAATCAAGAATGAGAGAGGAGGGAGGGTTGCTTGTTTGCTCAAAGATGTTAGGAATGATTCAAATGACCAAGAGAGAGAGCAAGAGGCGCCAAGGGGGTATAAATACCCCACACCACGAAATGTGGCCGTTGGGGAGGAAACCCACGGTTTTCGCGAATTTATCGACCGGCGATCGACCGGACTCACCAAGTGAGTCCGCCGGTGGGGTGGGCCACAACCGACAACCCCGAACAGCTGGATCGACCCCGTCTCGACCGGTCCGGCAGCAAGGTCCGGTCGGTAAGCTTCCGGCCAAGACCGAAGCATCCGATCGATGCGGCCCGGTCGGCCCTCGCCAACCCCGGTTTACACCCTTATCGAATTTCGACCGACTCATCGACCGCAAGGCCCGGCCGGTTCCAGCCAAATTTTCCGGCCATCGCGTCCCGGCCACGCCAGAAGTCGCGGGAATTTGTCTGCTTCGCCGTCGTTCCTTCGCCTTTTGCTCCAAACCGACTTCCGTCACTTGTTTCTTGTTGCCGACATGTCGAAGAACACCTCGACACCATGTGTTAGCATTTTGAAAACATTTTCACCATTTAACGGAGTTAGCTCTTTAGGTTA
This sequence comes from Hyparrhenia diplandra, assembly GCA_015847255.1. Classification (NCBI taxonomy): domain Eukaryota; kingdom Viridiplantae; phylum Streptophyta; class Magnoliopsida; order Poales; family Poaceae; genus Hyparrhenia; species Hyparrhenia diplandra. The sequence goes on from JADLZK010011629.1 coordinate 17,109, forward strand.
GAATGCATGCATATGAGTCTTAAACCTAAAGGCACGTGAGGATCGATATGTACGAAAAGTTTTTCCCTCTTTATAGTACGGCTTATCGATCCTATAATCACCCACACCCTCTATGGTGTCTTGGGTGTGAAATCAAAAGCTCTATGGTTATACCTTTGCCTTGGGACCTTTGATCTCCAAACCACACCGAATTGGATGCTTGATCAATCTTTTGGATCACCTCGATCCATCCTCCATGATCACCATGCACCAATTCCCGCATCGACCAATCTCCAATCTAGTCAAACACTTAACATCGAGAGATTGGTCCTTAGGTGTCACTAATTAGCCAAAACCAAACTAGAGATCTTCACGCACTCGTGTGCCATGGTCATGTACCTCCTTCGTGTTCCTCTTCCACCATCATGCAGAGCATCCGCCACACGAGCTCCAAAGACAGAAGGCAAAGCCATTGGCTCCCATGAGATCGGTAGCCAAGAAGCTATCGCTGTCGCCGCCAATGCGCCACGGTTCGAAAGCGACACCGCCCGTGCCGATTGCCATCGCCCACCGTCATCGACGTGTCATCACAACCCCGTGCTTTTCAGAAGGCCGCCATCGATCCCCTATGAAGGACGGAAAATAAAGGGTGAGACATTTTGCTAGGTCCTCGATGCAAAAACGCCTAGAGATCTAAGAATTTACATATACGGGCTTGGTTAATTTTCGAAAAGCTATATGTTCACTTGACAAAGAGTGTTTTTCTTTATCTCTCACGAAAAAGAAAAGGTCCCTGACAATAAACAATGACACTTGTGGGCCTAGATTTTTATTTTGGGAGTGAATTATACCAAACTCTTGGACTATTTTTTTTATTTGGCATATAGTTTTATGAAGTTGGTAAATTTGTCAAACTCTTGATAACATTGGTTTACAAAAGGTGAACATATAATCTCTCAAAATATCTTGAACTCAAGGTAATCATGCAACAATAGTTTCGAGCAACTCCTAATTACTTAATGCACATTCCACAAAGACTTAGGTGTAATAAAGAATTTTTAAAATAGAGGAGCATTTATGGTAGGGGCTTAGCTTGTGTTGTAGGAAAGTCAAAATTTGCAGAAGTCAAACTTGACATCAACATCAATGATGGATGACCTTCTACAAACCTTGATCAACACGATCCGACTCACTCTCGTATAAACTATACGTAATACAATACATGACTTCCCTCTCTAACACATGTTCAACAAAGTACATCACTTCTGTCAGATAACTACAAAATTTGAAAGAAAAGGGAAAAAATTGATTACATTACTCATGTGCTTGCAAAAACTCACCAACTTAATTTCGAACGTACAAATTAATTACACATGATTAATGTATACTCCAATCACAGTATATTAAAAATGCACCCGATCCATATTCCACAGTGGGCCTTCTTTTTGACTTATCAAGTGTTCAGTGGTACTACAAAATAAAAATAGACATTGCGAGCTCATATATTCAGTAACGTAAACTTACATACTTTACTACAGCTCGTGAAAATGAGCCATCAAATCATACGAAATTAGAAATGAAGCCAAAATTTCTGCAGACACCATCTTGCAGCGAACAATATATCAATATTCATGTGAAGCCAAAAGACCATAAAGTATAATTACCTTGTTATTATGAGCTAATGCAAGTGCACCGTACCATCATTTCCTACCTAGAACGGTGCAAGGCAAATATTTCAGTACAAGAAAGCATCGTTGACCACTAAAAAAAGGACTAATGTTTCAAAATACTACTCCATCCATCCCAAATTATAAGTCGTTTGACTTTTTTTTGTTTCCAAGTTTTGACCATTGGCCTTATTCAAAAAAATTTACGTAAATATTGTCAATTCAAGTCATTCTTTAAGAACTTATACTAATAAAAAGAAAGCCAAAAAAAAAAAAAAGTAATATTTTGCACAAATTTTTGAATAAGACGAAAGTGGTCAAACTTGTTGTCAAAAAAGTCAAACGACTTATAATTTGGGATGGAGGGAGTATTAATCAAGATATAGCTAAAAGTTTATGGTAGAAAAGATAATATAGTAGTAAAATACATTTAATTTGCTCATTGGGCATCAAGCCTAGCTAGCAGTTTCCACAGCAAGGTAACCGATTCCAGCAATGATTTAGGGCCTTTGGTCCCATTTAGTCCCCTAAATAACTAAACATAGAAATCCAAGCGACTAATTTTTAATCACAATTAGTCCCAATTTCACCGGACTCTTTACGAGGGGGTTAGTCCCTCCATATTTCCTCGCACCTGATTGGCCCAGTATCCCCCCACACCACAGCATGTCCCTCGAACCGCAGCAGCAGCAGCCATGGACGCGAGCGGAGCCGTCACCGGCGGAAGGCGAACAAGGGCGCAGGCGGGCGTAAGGCGAGCAGCGGTCCTCGGAAGAAGTCGGTGACACGGTCCGTCAAGGCGGGGCTTCAGTTCCCCGTCGCCCGCATCGGTCGGTACCTCAAGAAGGGCCGGTACGCGCAGCGCGTGGGCTCCGGCGCGCCCGTCTACCTCGCCGCCGTCCTCGATTACCTCGCCGCCGAGGTGCTGGAGCTGGCGGGCAACGCGGCCAGGGACAACAAGAAGACGCGCATCATCCCGCGCCACGTGCTCCTGGCCATCCGCAACGACGAGGAGCTCGGCAAGCTCCTGGCTGGCGTCACCATCGCCCATGGCGGCGTCCTACCCAACATCCATAGTGTGCTCCTGCCTAAGAAGGTCGCTGAGAAGGCTGATGCTGCTAAGGAGCCCAAGTCGCCCAAGAAGGCCGCCAAGTCCCCTAAGAAGGCGTAGATGGGGTTCCTTTCATCAACGCCGTGTTGATTGGTGTTCAGTAGATGGATCTGTAGGTCTGTAGATGGATGGAACGGTCTCTGTGCTCTAGTGTTCTTGGTGTTGTTGGAACTTTTTTAGTAGGTCTGCATTTTGGTTGGAAGGAGATTTCAGAGATTAGATAAGGTATTGGAAAATGTTGTTTGATTTTGGAAATCAAATTTGTAAATTCGGGGCATCAATCTACTTGCAGTTGTCTGACATCCAAAGCATAGTCACAAATCATCATGAGTTGGCCCTGCGTTCATTTTAGACAGCTAAAGAACGATTGAACGAACAATGAAGTAGACAACCAAAAGATCAAAAAAAGAAAGAGCATAACTGCCATGAGCTAAACCAAACGTCATTTTTGCTTTTTCCACTATTCAACCAAAAATCAGAGCTGCTGTTCAGTAATGCACAGCCAAGCTGAACTTGACACCACACTACCAGTCTCATTTTGGTGATTTTCATTCGTTGAATCTGCAACCTTGAACCAGAGTCAGTTTCCAAGGTCACAGATTATCAGCTAAACAAGCTATCCTGCTGCCTCTTGGACCACAGCAAGAGAAACGTTAGACCATAACTGAACAGACTTTACTCAGTCTCACATCAAACGTACCAATATCTAAAACAGGAATTGCTAACAGCTGGATCCACACCAACAGGGGCAGACAGCAAACAAGTTCCTGGTTGATGACTGATGTCAACAGTTGGACACAACGCAATTGATGGATGCACAACAATGCTAAAGTAGTTCAAAAATCAGCAGCTTCAATGAACTTTAAGCTCTGTTGATATATCATGAGATCAACATTAACATCTGTAATTTGTACAGGGCATTGAATGCCAAGTTCAGAAATATTAAAGCCACAGGACTAGCTAATACATCATATTACAGTATCAAAGGAAAGGGGGTGTCCACGAATAGCCAAACTACCAAGGGAAGCATGGACTGGTCACTGGCCAACACCATAAACAAAACTCGAAGCTCCCAAAAAGCTTAGTCGTTTCCCCAATCGAAACCGGTTCGATCCTTTGCTGCACTGTAAGCACACAACTTTGTGTCATGCACCACCTGACCAACTTCGACCACATGCCAAGGTTCATCAGAATCTGCATACTGGTTGGCAATGTAAATACAGTTTCTTTTCCCACCCCATTTCTCGGGACCCATGCAAGAAAATGTTGGATTCCTCCTATTAACACTGACAAAGAGGGCACTGTCTCCCAGATCATCCACTTTTACCCACTTAGCTGGTTCAACTTGAAAGTCGAGGCGAAACACATTGAAGGTTCCAGAAAATCCAGAACCGGGATCGATGCTTACTGAGGAGCCGAACCATGAGAAGCATGTCACCACAGACCACCAACCATGGTGCACTAAGCATGCCTACAAACATGTCCGCATCCCAGAAAACTGCTACTTCCTGCATGCTCATCTGAGGTTCCAATTGTATTTTGTGGAGCCTCTCAAGGGTGTCAATGGCAAATATCTCACCTTTGAATGACACGATTTGAAAAATGCTTTCGATACGCAAAGGGTGCTCAGACCAAAAGTTTGATCCAACCTGCCACTGGAACATGGATGATCTTGAGAAAAATAGAAGACGGGAATTAGTTGAATTGATCGAGCTACAAGGGTTCCATAGTAGACACTCCAGTTGTCAGAGAATTTGAGTTTGGGAGGCCTCATGGTAGCACCACTGTACACATCAACAAGGAGGCATTGCTCCCATTTGGAGAAGATAAGATAACCATATGAGCAACCCAAATACTGCATGTTGACCTTTTGGGATGGTGCACACCTAAGGGAGGAGGTTTGTTTCGCAGGATCAACGAGCTGCCAATGGATATCGGATAAAAAAGGCTGTGCTTGACATAACTGAGATGGGGATGAGAATCACAACCAAAATCTGGTCGAACGTGGAGAGGTGGGATGTTGAAGGCAAATGCGGTGGGAGGGAAGAGAGCACAGCGCCAAGAACGCAGGTGCCAATGAAAGCAAGGAGGTCATGGAATGAGCTGACGAGGACAATTATTTGGAGAAGCAGGCTGTCCAGGAGATCTGCCCAAACATCAGTGCTAGGTGTGGAAGAGCGGGTAGAGCTTAAGGCATGGCAGGTTTTCTTGGATGAGCTTTCTGCAACGGCGACTTCCCTATCAAACACAGCAAACTGATTACTGGGATGAATATCACAAATAACAAAATGTTAAATATTCAAAATGCTCTTGCTGTGATCAAGGCAGATAAGGAATATCCATTTCATTAAACACCAGAATAGGATGTATAGAAGTTTGCCAAACATCAAGCAAAGCAAAGTACGACAATACCACCTACAGTTTGCACTTGCCAAACATCAAGCAAAGCAAAGTATGACAGTACCACCCACAACTTGCACATCAGCATAGATATATTTCTTAGTAGCCTGAGGAATCCATGTATTTTTTTCCATCTCATGATGGGGACAGTACTTTGAATCAGGTACCACAAAGACATAAAAATCAACTCATCAAGCAATGAGAATTTGATGTTACTTTAAAAAGGAAAATAAGTTTCTGTTATTATCAGGACAGTTTAAGCTATCCAGGGGCAACTGGTACATTGAGCAGCTGAAATACACCTTCGGCCTTTGTTAAATCTCAGAAAACTACGCAATTGGTTCAAGCTAAGAATCTACCATTATCCTTATTCCTATACTACATTTCCTGTCTCCTCGCCAGCCACGCCACCTGCTATTTGTGTCCCTTTGATTTTGCGATTGACGGCCACCACAGCAGCAGCTGCAGCGAACCTTCCAGTAAAACCCAGCCCCCACCGACACTGTGCTCCCTGCTGCCCGTGCCCATTATCCCTTCAGCCTTCTTCGCCTCGACCAAAAAAAAACCGTGGAAGAATCCTCCACCGTGCCACTCTCCGTGCTCACCTGCGCGGTGCCCCATGCCTCCCCGTGCACCGCCTCGGACGCCTCGTCGCTGCACACTCCGTCCCCCATCGTCAAATTTACAGTCCAGCATTGATCTATGTCATTTCTTTAGTTGTTTCAGTCATGCTCAATACAGTTCAACTAAAAGAGTAACATATATGACCTCCTGAATACAATAAATCATCTCTTTTGATTTATAAGGATATTTTCTATTAAAAAGGCAGCGTTTTGTCGATGCCGGACCACTAATATACATGTTGCATACTTCTGTCACCCCTCTTGCCATTTCTTTATTTATTTATTTATTATTTGCTAATTGACATTTACCTCATGCCTTTTCATTTTATCCCACAGTGATAGCCAGATATTCCATGCACAATACATCTCAGATTGCCTAAGCATGAGCAAGAACTTAGACATTCTTAGTTTCGAATAACCACATTGAATTTTATGATGATAAGATTGTGAAATATGAATGTCAGAGGTGGCACTGTGGCAGTATCTAAGAATACTAATGTGTCAAATGTATTCCTGTTTTTATGAAAAAAAAATATATGCTACAGATTGCTAGCCCGCGCAATGTGGCAGTATCTAAGAATACTAATGTGTCAAATGTATTCCTGTTTTTATGAAAAAAAAAAATATATGCTACAGATTGCTAGCCCGGCGCAAGAACCGCGCTGGGTTCCTGCTAGTTTTTCAAATTTTAACAGTTCCATCTGCTGAGCCCTTCCTCGATCCTGTGCTATCATGAAACAAGAACCACATGATTTACTAAAGGTTACTACAAGGCACTAATTTATCTGAACTTGGATAAGGATATTGTAGGAGACGCAAGAATACAGTAAACCCAGTACCCCAAAAAAAAACTTAAGAAAGCTCGGAGGTCAAGTGAATGGTATTCCATGGCAACACAACTGATATGCTTTAACAACTCTAGTTTCAGTGAGCATTTTATTTAGGCAGCATCACAAGGGTATGCCCATTAATGAATCCGTCGCTTCCCAGATAGAGTAAAAAGCAGCAATCAAAATAATCTGGTCTGATCCAGCTTCTACTTTTTAGTACAAACGGGAGCTGTGGAAATAAGCTTGGCCAGAATCATCTGCTTAAAAGCGGAGCGTTTAGCTATTGATTTCAGCATATTTTGGCCATAAACAGCTTATAAGCTGTACCAAATAGGCCCTATTGCTTGACGCAGGGTAATATGGGCTCCCTACCTGCTCCTTGCTTCAATCTCTGTCCACATCTACCTACCCAACGAAACTTAAACAAGGGGGAATTGAAGAGAAGCATGGATCGAGGGTTAGGGTAAGGAACGCGGGCGGACCTGAGAACGCTGGATTCCAGCGGCGAGGGCTCTCCTGGAGAAGGCGGTGGTGGCGGCGACTGTGCTTCGTGGTGATGCCCACGTCGGCGGCGGCGGTGGCGGTAGCGGCCGTCCATGAGTGACCTGTGTGGCTGTGGCTGTGTGGGTCGCTGTCGCAGGCGGCGGTGAGGAGATGAACGAAGCGGCGGAGTGCCGGAGTGGGACTGGCTGTTGGTAGCTTTTTTTTTTTTTTTTTTTTTTTTTGAGGAAACTGGCTGTTGGTAGCTAATGGACCGAACCTAGGGGAATGGTTGGGCCGATTTAGCCCATGGGTGTTGACGGACTCAATTGCCAGGGCCCAACCCAAGAACGTTGCACAGGCAACAGGTGAGGCCCATCAGGGCCCAACCCAGGAACTTGCATCAATGTCAACTGATGATGTTGTTGTTTAGGATTAGGAAAAGAGACATTAGATTCTATATCTATATCTATTCAACAAAGTAATACTATTAAAGAGTTAAAATTTCTCTTCACCAATTTTTTTCATCCTTCTCTCACTAACTAAAAGTAAGCGCGATAAAAAAGAATGTTCATGTATAGTTATTATAGTTCTAAAGCACTAAAGAGTAGCATCGCATATCTTCAACACAAATTATAAAATCATAATGAGTCGGGAAACCAAATTCATTT